>CM035845.1:51246365-51288865 GCA_020510985.1 Pholidichthys leucotaenia | reverse complement strand
GAGCAGTGTTTAGTTGCTAACGTGGCGTTAACACACCAGTTCTTGTTAATATAGATACATAGTCCCCCCCCCCCCCGGCTCTTACCGGAGCTAGCGGCCTCCCTGTCCGCCCGGAACAATGTCACCCCTTCCAGCTGAATGGCCACGTCAGGGATGTTGTCGTGGAGCCATGTCTTCGTGATTGCAAACACACAACAGTCCCTCCACTCTATGGGTTTCTCTCAGCAGACGCAACTCATCCAGCTTGTTGTCAAGGGAGCGGACATTGGAAAGTAGGAGTGACGGTACTACTGGTCTGGAGGGGTTAGCCTTCAGCCTAACATAAATTCCGGCTCTCTTTCCTCTCCTTTGTTTGCGTTCGCGCCGCTTACGCTTCCTCCTCTCCTGGGTAGCTGCCAGCAAAACCTCCGATAGTATTCCATACTGGCATAGAGTGTCCAAATCGCACCTGAACACCACAATTCTTGCAGTGTACATTACCTTGATGCTTAATAAGGTCTCTCGGTTGTAAGTTGTACGTCTGGGATGATTAAAACACTCAAAATTCTCACGCTCACTGATGCCTAGAGGGGCCGCAGCGTCCATGCGTGCTGCCATCATCTGAAATCTTGAAGGCGACTGGAGGCATGGAGTCTGAATGGGCCATATTCCCCACCTCCATTGTTCAACCAGCTGCCCAGAGCTTTGGCTGCTAGGTTGTTGGTGCCTCTCTTGGTTGCAACCCCAGAACCAAATGGTGGACACCAGAGGTGAAGGTTACCATCAAGGTGAAGAAGGAGTCCTCTTGAGCTTGTCTACATGTAATGTGTTTTGTGGACTTCCATTCCACCATGACCCCTGTGGTTTCTTTTTTTTTTTTTTGAATCCTTTATTAGTCCCACAATGGGGAAATTACAGGGCATCCACATGGATGGATGAGGCTGGATCCACACGGATCGGTGCGGCGCCCAGCCTTTCACTATTCACACACACATTCACATCTAGGGCCACTTTAGAGTCTCCAATTAACCTAACTTGCATGTTTTTGGCCTGTGGGAGGAAACCGTAGAAATCCTGGAGTAAACCCACTCAGATATGGGGAGAACATGGGGGGGGGGGGGGGGGGTGGTGCTTCAGGAGTATGGGGTATGGGGTTTGTTGTTAGGAGCTATCCAGTCTCTATATGACCATTGCAAGAGTTTGGTTCATATTGCCAACAATCAATTAAACTCATTCCCTTTGACAACTGGACTCTGCCAGGGCTGCCCTTCTAGGCCCAGCCAAGGAATGGAGGGTGTCAGGTTTGGTGACCACAAGATTTCATTTCTGCTGATTGAAGATGATGTAGTCCTGCTGGCTTCATCTAGCAATGACCTACAGTCATTATATACATGCTGGAGCAGTTTACTACTGAGTGTGAGGCAGCTGAGATGAAAATCAGTACTTCTAAGTCCATGGTCCTCTGCCCGAGAAAAATGCAATTTTCCTCTGTGTGTCATGGATGAGCTCCTGTCCCAAGTGGAGGAGTTCAAGTATATTGGAGTCTTATTCATGAGTGAGGGGAAAATGGAATGTCTCCCAGCTGGCCTAGGAGCACCTTGGTATCCTTTCTGAAGAGCTAGCGTATGTGGCTGTGGAGAGAGAGGTCTATGCTTCTCTACTTGGACTCTTGTTTTTGTGACTCAGACCGTTGAAAAGTGGTAGAAGATGGATGGATGGAACTGTGTGGATGTGTTGGATTGTGCCCAACCAATCAACATATGCTGTATGGACTTGGAGAAGGCATGTGACTGTGTCTTGTGGGTTGCCTTGTGGAAGGTCATTCAAGAATATTGAGTATCAGATATGTTACTAATATATCTGGTCCCTGTACAACCAAACAATCTATTTGTGAAGGAGCACGAGTCAGTCTGTTCCCACATAACAGTTGGTGATGAGGATGGCTGGATTTCATCTTCCTTCCCTGGAGCCTTTCCTTGCAATGCCAGGGGAGCTCATGGTGCTATGGACACAATGGTTGGCAGGTGTTAACACTTATATCGTTGCGATGGGGTTCCCCGATGAAGCCCTCACTGAGAAGCAGAAGCTGGCTCTTCTCGTTCATTGTCTCGGACAACGGACGGCGAATCCTTGCAGCACTGGGATCACCGACAACGGTTGATGCTGCCATGATGCTGCTGATGACTCATTTTGTGGACAAATAGCAAGTCTTGATGCGGCGGTCCAAACTACAGAAACATCACCAGCAGCCCAGTGAGTCAATACAAACTTGTGGCCAACTTTCATGAGCTTGGCAGAGACTGTGACTGTAGAGCACTGCATGATCAAATGATAAGTGACCAACCGATAGAAGGCACGTCATGTTGATGGAACTGTTGATGGACTCGAACAATCTGACACTGGCTGATGCAATCAAAATGGCATTACAAAGGGAATCTGCTTTGGAATGCTCTTCTCTGTTAAGCACTGTTGAACAAACACCAGCTCCCGCACTAGCTCATCAACTTCAATATACTGGACATGCAGCATCAACACAGATCCTCGCTGCCATAGACCGTAGCATGCTTGTGTTACAGATGGACAGACACTGCCCCCATGTTGGTCCCAGGTGCAATTACGCCAATTGTGGCGCTAATTCTGTAATTTCCCCATTGTGGGACTAATAAAGGTTTATCTTATCTTATCTTATCTTAATTCTCCTCCAACCAGAGCACCACAGTGTCCTGCCCATGGGCAGATGTGCCGAAGTTGTTCTAAACTTAATCACGTTGCTAAAGTCTGCTGCTCAGCCACATTCCATGCACCTCTACAAAACAGGCTTGCCTCGACCAATTCTGAATATGCAGAAATAAGAAATGTCCATGCTGCAAGTACATCATTTAAGAAAAGTAAGGTACAATTAGGGGCAGTGAGCATGCCGCTGATTGTGGACATTGCAGCTACAGCATCACTGATCAGTCTGACTACATATAAAACATTTTTTCCCACGTTCCCCTTGGCACACCACCTAAGCATCCCCTGCAGGGATATGGAAACTCTGAAATTGCAGTTATGGACACTGTGAAACTACTAATGAACTATAACAAGAAACACCTGCCTTCCTTCCACTTCACAGGGGCACATCAGGGTGCTAACTTGTTTGGCCTGGACCTGTTCATAGACCTGGGCTTCTCACTAGTGTACAGTAGTGACCAGGCTATAATGCACATCTTGCCCACGGTACTCCAAAAGTAGTTAGCACTGTTCAATGGGCTAGGTCGCTTGACTGCATTCATTCATCGCCCTCGGGTGGACCACAACATGACACCAGTCATTCAGCCCCTCTGATGGCTACCACTTGCTCTCCAAGATGGTGTTGCAGCCGAGCTTTGTTCTATGCTCGAAGAGGGCATCATTAAACCCAGAGATGCGTTCCCGTGAGGTCAAACTTTGTGGTCGCTAAGAAGAAGATATTGGTCTCCGGATTTGTGTGGACCTGCGCCAGGTGAACAAAGTTGTTATTCTGGACAAGTACCCCCTGCCTACAGTGGAGGAGCTCACCACTCTCTTCCATGGGTCACAAGTGTTGTCAAAGTTGGATCTGCGACAAGGCTACCTTCAAGTGCCTCTTCACTCAGCCAGCCATGACCTGACTGCACCCCGGTGTCTTTACATACACGCGTATGCCATTTGACCTGTGCTCTGTGCCCAGCTGCTTCCAAAAAATGATGTCCACAGTCCTGGCTGGGATCCCAGGGACAGCAGTGTACCTGGATGACATTATTGTGCATGGGACAGACCAGGGCGCTCATGATGCCAATCTCCACAAACTGTTTGAGGTGCTTACCAGACATCACTTCACCCTGAATGCAGACAAATGTCTCTTCTCAGCACCTGTCGTGGAGTTCCTGGGATTCCACCCACCTCCAAGCTGAAGGGATTCAGCCACTGTGGTGCAATGGTGAGGCAGTGCGAAGCATTGTTGAACTGACTTCCATCACTCAGGTTGCTTTATTCCTGGGGATGACCATTTATTACCTATGCTTACTGCCCTGCTACTCCAACACGACAGCAACCCTGCCCTGACTTCTGAAGAAGAATAAACCATTGGCTTGGTCATCAGAATGCACAGACCTCCCTTACACTAAGCTCAGTTAACCTCTCCTCCTGTTCTTGCCCATTTTGACACCTCTAGCCCTACTCTACTCACCTGTGATGCTTCCACTACTGCAGCAAGGGCTGTCCCGTCTTAGGGGCAAGGAGGCATTGAGAGACCAATAGCTTTTGCATCTAGGGCCCTAACGGAGACAGAACAATGCTACTCAGTGAGTAAGTGTGAAGCGCTGGCCTATGTGTAGGCATGTGAGCAATGGCACATGTTCTCTACGGTCACTTCACTATCAGAATTGACCAACAGGCCCTGACTACAGTACTCTTCACCTCCAGCACAGGACACAAGCCACTGCGACTTAATCACTGGACTGATCTTCTTCATTGGTACCACTATGTTCTCATCTTCACACCAGGGAGAAATAATGGGGTGGTGGACCTCCTCTCTTGCTCCATTGTAGCCCAGGCCCCTTCTGTCCCACCAAATCCCTCTGCCTTGCAAAGCGAAAAGGAACCAGTCCTCACTCAAACACTGTACAGACTTCTGCATCCTGTTGTCACGCTTGAGGAACTGCAAGCAGAGTCAAAGAAGGACCCAATGCTGTCCAAACTGTGCACACACATCAGGAATGGCTGGCCATCCAAAATCCCAGAAGGTTTTGAACTATTCGCCAGGGTGCACAATCATCTCAAGCCTAGGAAACCTAAACCTAGGAATTGTCAAAGTCAAGCAATGGTGCCACGAACTAGTATGGTGGCCAGCCATCAACTGAGATATTGAACACCTGGTCCGGGACTGCCCACAGTGCCTCCTCAGCCACAAAACTGGGTTGTCACCCTGCACCCCTCTACAGCCACTCCCATGACTTTCCCATCCCTAAGACCATACACAGCTCAACACCTGAGGTGAAATTCATGGTTGGGGTGTTTCTCATCACCAGTGTTTTCTCAAAGTTGTGTACAATCACCACTTGAAGTGGCCTGAGGTGGTGCCAGTGGAAATGATGACATCTCAGGTCATAATCCGGATATTGGACAGGCTATTTGCATGCTGGAGATTGCCTAGGGCCGTGACAGCTGATAACGGACCCCAGATGACATCTGCTGAGTTCTTTGACTTCTTGGCAAGCAGGGACATCAAACACATCAGGACCACATTCAGTAACCCTCAGGCCAACAGAAAGGTGGAGGTGGAGCATTTCAATGGTACACTGAAAAATGGAATCCAAGTGCACCTGTCCCAAGGCTGCACATTCAAAGTGGAACTGAACCAGAAAGTGCTGCACTACACGGTAAGGGAAAAAAAGCACCACTCAGGAATCACCAGCACTTTTAATGCCTGGACGTGAACTGGAACTGACACTGAACAGGCTCCGAGCACCCACTGACACAACCAACAAGCCTTCGCTCACCCGGACTCAGGAGACCATGGTCGCACGACAACACGAGAAAAAGGAAAATGTGGACAAGCAGAGCAGGGCACAGCCATCAGTTCAGGTCTCAGATGGGCTCAGGGTTCAACGTCTACAACACCACAAAAAAATCACTTCATTCTGGACTCAGCCCAGGCCTCAGACTAACAGCATTCCTGCTTGATGATGGCTCGCGATGTCATTCCTGCAGATTGAGGAAGGTTCCAGTGCCCTTTTCCCTGGGCCGTGTGCTAGCTTCCCTCTTGTATCCGTGCTCTCATTCTTTTGGTCATTACCCAAAGCTCATGACCATAGATGAGGGTAGGAACGTAGATTGACCGGTAAATCAACAGCTTTACTTTAACGTTCAATTCCTTCTTCACCACAACAGACAGGTACAACGACCGCATTACTGCAGAGGTTGCTCCAATCTGTCTGTCAATCTCATGTTCCATTCTCCCCTCACTCATGAATGAGACCCCAAGATACTTAAACTCCTCCACTTGGGGCAGGAGCTTGTCAAAAACCAGGTTCAGGTTCAGGTTCAGGTTACTTTATTTGTACCCATAGGTAGATTTGTTTTGCAGTCAGGTGACATCCTTTTAAACACATACCGTATTTACAAACCACAATTACATTCAACATGAACACAAACACAGGCACACATGAAGCTGACTATAAACACGATAAAAGTACTCAGGGCTCCACCAATCAGGACATAAGACAAAGAGATAAGAGAAAAAACAAAGAGAGAAGGGTCATATTAAAAAGTTAAAGACTAATCAAAGAGGTTAAAAACTCAAAAGTCTAAAACCCAATAAAAGATTTAAAACCCAAATAAAAAACCTACAAAATAAATAAATGTAAAATAAAAATTAATAAATAGATAACTAAATTATGTGCAATATATTGCTACATCTTGTTCAACTCTTTAACAGCAGCAGGAACAAAGCTGTTTTTGTAGCGCTGGGTTTTACATTTTGGGACAACAAACCTCCGTCTGGAGGGAAGAAGCCGAAAGTGGCAGTGCAAAGGGTGGGAGTCATCATTTAAAATGGAGGTAGCAATCCTCTGTACCTGTCTGGTGTGCAGGGATGTCAGGCTCAGCTGTGACTCACCAAGCAAACGACTGGACCATCTAACTACCTGGTCTAAGGATTTCCTCTGTTTCAGTTTTATCTGACCAAACCATGACACTAAAGAAAAGGATAAAAACAGATTCAACTAGAAAAGCACTCAGAGAGTTCATACCTCTGCCAAGGCTCCTTCCTTCTCTCCCTTTGTCCATCCATCTGTTTGTATCTCCCTGCCTCCATTCCACCATACATTGCAAGATTGGGCCTTGGTAGAGGTAAGCGCTCACAGATCAGCTACAAAATGTAATGGGTTCGTCTGCAGGCCAAGGACCATCTCTGGTGAAAATTTCATCCAAATCCATCCAGTAGTTTTGGAGTATTGTTGCTAACAGTCTGTGAGGATATAAGAGTCTTGGTGGAGGTATACATTCTCAGATCATCTCCAAAAATGTAATGGCTTCCCCTCTAGCCCAAGAACCAACTCTGGTGAAAATTTCATCTAAATCCATCCAGTAGTTTTTGTGTAATCCTGCTGCACAAATGCAAAAAAGCCCTGTGCACTCTCAGATCATGACCAAAATCTAATCATCTGTTCCCCGTGCCATGACACACCTTTCCTGAAAATTTCATCAAAATCCATCCATCACTTTTTGAGTTATTTTGCTAACAAACAAACTAACAAACAGACAAACGCCGGCAAAAACATAACCTGCTTGGCGGAGGTAATAAGCCAAAATTGATTTTGACCTTTTATGACCTTGTAACCTTGACCTTGCCAAACCTGGTACTCCCATGGTCAACCTGTGTGCCAAATTATTAAACATTTGGTAGTTTTGAACAGTACTGAAGTGGTTTAAGAGATTTATGCAGAAAAAAGCAGAAAAATTATGATATACTGTGGGGTAAAAAAGTATTTAGTCAGCCACTAATTGTGCAAGTTCTCCCACTTAAAAGATGAGAGAGGTCTCCAATTTTCATCATAGGTATACCTCAACTATGAGAGACAAAATGAGAAAAAAAATCCAGAAAATCACATTGTCTGATTTTTAAAGAATTTATTTAAGATAAGATAAGATAAGATAAGATAAGCCTTTATTAGTCCCACGATGGGGAAATTCCAGGATTGCAACAGCACAGGGATAGCAACACTCAAAGCAATAATTAAGAAGATATGGAAGATATAAATAAGAGCAGTGGATATAAATACATACACATAAATATATAACTAGAAAAGCACTCAGAGAGCGCAGACCTCCGCCAAGCGCCACAGTTCCCTCCATACAGTGTTTGTGTGTACGTTTTCAGATTCCTTGACCATGAAAACATATGTCTAGCAATTGGATTCACAATGATAGGATTAGTGGTTCAGTAGTTATTGACGAAAATGGCATTTTCCGTAATGGCGGTTTAGCGCCACAGTTCCCCCCATACAGTGTTTGTGAGGTACGTTTTCCGATTCCTTGACCATGAAAACATATAACTAGCAATTGGATTCACAATGATAGGATTAGTGGTTCAGTCGTTATTGACGAAAATGGGATTTTCCGTAATGACGGTTTAGCGCCACAGTTCCCCCCATACAGTGTTTGTGTGTACGTTTTCAGATTCCTTGACCATGAAAACATATGACAAGCAATTGGATTGACAATGATAGGATTAGTGGTTTAGTAGTTATTCACGAAATGGCATTTTGTGTAATGGCGGTTTTCTTGTGGACGGTGATCCAGATCACCACCAAAATCTAATCATCTGTAGGATACCCCATTTCTGACAATCTGTGAAAATTTCATGAAAATCCGTCCATAACTTTTTGAGTTATCTTGCTAAAAAACAAACAGACAAACAGAGAGACAGACAAACCAACACCGATGATCACATAACCTCCCCCTTTGGCAGAGGTAAATATATATACAAAGTGCGGAGCATTGTAGCAAGATGGAATAAACAGCATAACCGTCTACTTAGTTATCCTACATAGTATGAATATGTACCCATACATATTGTCATCCCCCCGGAGCGACCGATAATGTCCTAGTTGTATGTACTGGAGGGGACCATTGTCTAAGTCTATTGTGTCTTTTGCATTCAATACTATTAGGTCGTCACGTTTTTGTTTTTTTTTTTGCTATCTCTGCGAGCAGCCCTGCTTAGGTTATACAGTCTGACAGCCGTAGGTAAGAAGGACCTGCAAAACCTCTCGGTTGCGCACCTGGGATGATGTAGTCTGCTGCTAAATGAGCTCCTCAATGCATTCAGAATGTCCTGCATAGGATGGGACTCGGCCTCCAGCAGAGATGAGAGTTTAGCCACCATCCTTCTCTCTCCTATCTCCTCCACTGGGTCAGGGCGCTGCCCCAGGACAGAGCTAGCTTTCTTGATCAGTTTGTTCAGTCTCTTCCTATCGGCTGCTGTAATGCCACTGCCCCAGCAGACCACTCCAAAAGTGATGGCTGATACCACCACCGTGTCGTAGAATGTCTTCAGCAGCGTCCCTTGTACACCAAAAGACCTGAGTCTCCTCAGTAGGAACAGCCTGCGCTGTCCCTTCTTGTAGAGTGTGTCAGTATTGTGTGACCAGTCTAGTTTATTGTTCAGATGAACACCCAGGTACTTGTAGGATGTCACCATCTCGATGTCTGTTCCCTGTATGTTTACTGGTGTATTTGCAAATTATGGTGGAAAATAAGTATTTGGTCAATAACAAAAGTTCATCTCAATACTTATATACCCTTTGTTGGCAGTGACAGAGGTCAAACGTTTTCTGTAAGTCTTCACAAGGTTTTCACACACTGTTGCTGGTATTTTGGTCCATTCCTCCATGCAGATCTCCTCTAGAGCAGTAATGTTTTGGGGCTGTTGCTGGGCAACACGGACTTTCAACTCCCTCCAAAGATTTTCTATGGGGTTGAGATCTGGAGACTGGCTAGGCCACTCCAGGACCTTGAAATGCTTCTTACGAAGCCACTCCTTCATTGCCTGGGCGGTGTGTTTGGGATCATTGTCATGCTGAAAGACCCAGCCACGTTTCATCTTCAATGCTCTTGCTGATGGAAGGAGGTTTTCACTCAAAATCTCACGATACATGGCCCCATTCATTCTTTCCTTTACACGGATCAGTCGTCCAGGTCCCTTTGCAGAAAAACAGGCTCAAAGCATGATGTTTCCACCCCCATGCTTCACAGTAGGTATGGTGTTCTTTGGATGCAACTCAGCATTCTTTCTCCTCCAAACACGACAAGTTGAGTTTTTACCAAAAAGTTCTATTTTGGTTTCATCTGACCATATGACATTCTCCCAATCCTCTTCTGGATCATCCAAATGCTCTCTAGCAAACTTCAGACGGGCCTGGACATGTACTGGCTTAAGCAGGGGGATACGTCTGGCACTGCAGGATTTGAGTCCCTGGCGGTGTAGTGTGTTACTGATGGTAGCCTTTGTTACTTTGGTCCCAGCTCTCTGCAGGTCATTCACTAGGTCCCCCCGTGTGGTTCTGGGATTTTTGCTCACCGTTCTCATGATCATTTTGACCCCACGGGGTGAGATCTTGCATGGAGCCCCAGATCGAGGGAGATTATCAGTGGTCTTGTATGTATTCCATTTTCTAATAATTGCTCCCGCAGTTGATTTCTTCACACCAAGCTGCTTACCTATTGCAGATTCAGTCTTCCCAGCCTGGTGCAGGTCTACAATTTTGTTTCTGGTGTCCTTTGACAGCTCTTTGGTCTTGGCCATAGTGGAGTTTGGAGTCTGACTGTTTGAGGTTGTGGACAGGTGTCTTTTATACTGATAACGAGTTCAAACATGTGCCATTAATACAGGTAACGAGTGGAGGACAGAGGAGCCTTTTAAAAAAGAAGTTACAGGTCTGTGAGAGCCAGAGATCTTGCTTGTTTGTAGGTGATCAAATACTTATTTTTCCACCATAATTTGCATATAAATTCTTTAAAAATCAGGCAATGGGATTTTCTGGATTTTTTTTTCTCATTTTGTCTCTCATAGTTGAGGTATACCTATGATGAAAATTGGAGACCTCTCTCATCTTTTAAGTGGGAGAACTTGCACAATTGGTGGCTGACTAAATACTTTATTGCCCCACTGTATGATAATTTTATAGCATTTTTCAAGGACATTATCCTTGAGGCACTGAACACAGCACCAGCATTGCACCTGGGATGACGCTAGCACTGAGTCGAAAGCCACTGGCCAGGCCCCAAGTCCAGACTGGAAGGGGGGGACGCAGGTGTGGAGGAGGACCCCCGCCCCCCAACGCCAAGTGTGCATGATGAGATGTGAGCCATGGTGAATGAGCACAACCGCATATAATATGATGAGAATGGATACAAATCTATGTAATATGATGAAAATGAGGAGAGGTGTATGTACTACTAAAATGCAATTAAAATTGGGGGAAAGGAGTGGTGGGACGTCCCACTGCAGAAGGCAGCAGGCAGCAGGACTCCCTCCACCTCCCACCCAAACCCTCAGTGTCTATGGTGCAAGTAAAATTGGGACAAGGGCTGCCTCACAAGGACGGCTCCTCCTCACTGTTACCACACAGCATACCCCCCCCCCCCCCAAATCCCAGTATGAGAAGGGATGTGTGGTCCACCTCAAATAGGGGTTGTCTCTACTTTTTGACATATCTAAGATATGTCAAAAATATATTTTTTAAATATCTAATTTTTTGTGTTGTTTTTGTTAATAAAACAAGTGGCATCAAACTGGCATTTAAAGGGTTAAAATCCTTAAAATTATTGAATATTTGGTAGTTTTAAACAGTGCTGCTTTGGTTTATGAGATTTATGCAGACAAAAGCAGAAAATATATTGATATATGGTGATTTTATTGCAGGTTTTTGTGTCCATTATAGCCCTGACGTTCCCCAAAGGGTACAAAATTTTAAATCTGACGCCACATAAAAAAATACTTCTGCAGTGAAATCAGTATTGTTGCTACTTTTTGACATATCCAAGACTTTAACCACCAGCAACACCCAACTACCCCACTATTCATTTTATTAAAAAATATCTCATTTCTGGGTTTTGTTTTGTTTTTTTTTCATAAATAACAACAGTGACATCATGTATTCAAAGGGTTAAACTTCTGACACTGACTGAACTTTTGGTAATTTTGAGCAAAGCTGAAGTGGTTTGAAAGATTTATGCAGAAAAAAATATTAATGTATGATGATTTCTTAGCAGTTTTTTGTGCATGAGCATTTTAGACCCAAAGGTCCCCAAAGTTAGTAAACTGGAAGGATCTACAGGAGTTCAAAAGGTAAAGTGATAAAAACAGATAATAGCATATACTGTAAATACTTAGTAAGAACTAAATTTTTTCATCCATCCATCCATCCATCCATCCATCCATCCATCCATCCATCCATTTTCTACCACTTCTCTGAGGGTCCGGGTCATGGGGGCAGCAGTCCAAGCAGACAAGCCCAGGCTGTCGCCCAGTTTGCACAGCACAATGATCCCTCCTGTCGTTGGTGAGCCCACTGGAGGTCAGACCCATGTGGTTTGCTTGGGTTGAGCCCAGCCATATTTGATGGACAGAAACCTGGTTGCCAACCACTTGCCCTCGAGCCCCCTGGCCCTTTACTCAGGACCACTTTGCCTTAGGAGACCCTACCAGAAGCAAATTGCTCCCGACAACATTGCTCCTGGGATCATTAGGACATGCAAACTCCTCCACCATGATAAGCTGGCGATCCATGGAGGGGAGGAACTAAATCTAATTCACTGAATTATCCAGCTAAGTTTAGGCGCCAACCATTTGGTTATTTTTTCTAATAAGTTAGAAGATTCTGATCTTTGAGTTATTTATCTTGTAATACAGATTTAAATTGCAAGCCACAATAATAAAGAAAGCCAGGGCCCCATCCATAGAACTATTACACCCTTATTACTAGTTTACACTCAAACCCAACTATTACGTACATGGGACGGGTGCTGCACTTGTTAGCGGCAGCCTTAAGCCTCTGACATTTCCACCTTGAACCAAATTTCTGGCTTTAATCTCCTCATTTTTTTCCTTTATAGTCAAGGTTTCCATTCCCTTTTTTTTTTTTTTTTTTTTTTTTTTCATTTTTTTTTTTTTTTTTGTGGCCTGCTTTATTTCTCTCCCTCTTAAACTAATTTTTTCTTCCCTTCTGTGCAGCAAAAAAAAAAAAAAAGTGCAGTCTTGGCATTTCAGTTTCATATTGAATGCTCCAAATGTGTAAAGGGAGAGGGGCAAAGATGCCAGCCAGTGTTACATTGTGTGTGTGTGTGTGTGTGTGTGTGTGTGTGTGTGTGTGTGTGTGTGTGTGTGTGTGTGTGCCAGGAGAACATTGCATTGAAGCACCAGTGAACATCTGGCCTATGTGCCAATGATTGGTTGGGGAAGTTCCTCAGGATATAACACTTGAAAATGTCTTGGCATGTTCACGACAACAGCAGTGCAGTGTGTGTGTGTGTGTGTCTGTGTGTCTGTGTGTGTGAGAGAGCAAGAGTGAGAAAGCGTGTGTGTGTACTGGAGATTTGCGGGAGTTTAGACGTGACGGAATTGTTTGCATGGGATGACTTATTTGTGATTTAAAGGTAATTGTATTCTTGTGATTGTGTGTGAGCAGTGATTGTTCTGTACTGCGACTGAAATTGTGTTCTTGTGTGTGAGTGTTGGGAGCTTTTACTTCTCACCATTAGCTCTAAAGCTTTTTTTTTTTTTTTCAGTAGGCGGCTGATTCTTCCCTTGATTACTATTTAGACTTCCATTCATTTACTGAGCACAACCCTCCTTTTTTATCTGTCTGCTATTCCTCTTTCTCTGAAACTTTATTTTCTTTGTTGGGTTCATAACAATGTGACTGAGGTTCAGTAAGAGGTCAGCAGTTTTTCTTTTTTCTAGTTTAGCTTTTTGTCTATCAGATCCACCACCTACTACCCTGACAGGTGTACCTTGACCTCCTAATAAGAAAAAAAAGAAGTTTTTTTCTCCTTGCACTGCCACTTGTGTCTTTTGTGTACACGTATGCCTGCAAGAGAGACAGCGGCCCTCTTCGGCGACGCACGCCTGTTGGAGGCGGCGGGCCGTGGAAGATGCGGCAGGGTTGTTAAAAGTGTTGTTAAGAGAGCCACTGGCAGCTGTTCCTGACAGGTTGGGGATGGAAGGACAGATGGTGTTTGATTAGTGAACAGATCGCTGATGGAAGGCGGGATCGAGGGAGGAATGAGGGAGGGGAGTGATTTTAGTTGGGAAGGAAGGTAAAAAAAAAAAGGTTGGAATCAATAGATGGATGGTGAAAACAGCACAGGAAATTACACAAATACATACAATACATTTGTGAACCTTGAATTAACTACTAAAGACATTTGCAAGTTCTTTCTGTTCTTGTGATAAAATGAAAGTGTTCCACTGATGATTAACATACTGGCCAAAACTGAATGGAAATGACAAAATATATCAAAACATACTGATATAAAGGAAAGTTTAAGATGGGAAGGAAACTTTGGGGGATATGAAGAACAATCAAATGGAGGAGCAAAGACATACAGTTTGTGTTGGGAGGGAAGTGAAAGCGCTGTTATGGCAGCCATTCTAAACAACAATTAGCTTCATTCACCTGGGTGCCATCTTAAAGAACTGAGCCAAATAAACCTGCAGAGCTGGCTGATTAAAGTCTGTTCAGCAAGTTAACTGTGATTGTTTTATCCAGGATGGTCCGATTAAATCAGTCATTTGTTTGAGCTATGGCTTCATGTCAATGTGCTAAAGTAATAATTACAGCTGATTATAGCTTTCTGACAGGTCAGTTGGAGGTCAGAGTGCTGAGGTGCTGCCCAGGTTACTTTAAAAAAATACATTAATTGGTATCAAACTGTGATAGAAGAACCACTTCTGTTATGTGATTATACAACAGAGACAATTTAGACAAATATGTTTTTTCTGTCTGTAGCTTAATCATTTTTATAATGACATGCAAAGCTTTTGTTTTTGGCTGATTCTAGGGTTTATTGATATTAATCAGGTGATGGCATTTCCTACAAGCTGAATGTTAGAAAGACCACTCATTTTCACTTTTTCCACTGTCAAGGACCTGAGATATGTGCAGCAAACTGGCTGAAGCTCGGACTTTCTTTCTTTCTTTTTTCTGATTAGAAGTAAAAGTAAGACAGTGACATTGATGACTGTACATAACATGCCACAGAAATACCTTTGGAACCAGACTGGCTTTGTGTTTTCAACATCTCCAACTTTTTTTCTTCCTTCAAATTAATTGATAGTTTTTGATGTTTCAAAAACTGATTTTATATTAAGATAAAATAAGATAAGATAGATAAGATAAGCCTTTATTCGTCCCACAATGGGGAAATTGCAGGATTGCAGCAGCAAAGGGACAATGGCACTCAGAGCAATAATAACTAAGATAATGAATAAAACAATAGAAATTGGGTAGACAAACAGTAAATATACATATACAAACGATATACTGTATATACACAGTGCAAGAGCATGGCAGTTAAATGGTATTTACAGCATTAGAGTTAAGTTAAATTACCTGGCAATATATAAATATAAATTCAGACAGTATATTTCACAGTTGAATGAACAGTGTTATTGCCACCTTCAATAATAATTGTGATTGTATTAGTAGTGTATTGGAAGGGAACGATCCCTACTGTGCAAAGTAGTGGTGTTATGTACGGTCTCTATGAGCAACATATATTAGATTATGAAGTCTGACGGCAGCAGGTAGGAAGGACCTGCAGAACCTCTCTGTCGAGCACTTAGAATGGTGCAGCCTGCCCAGGGGTGTAGCACCAAATTCTGGACCCTACAGCAGTATGTGAGGGCTCCTCAACAAACACAAACAAAATTAGAATTTTACATTCCAAGGTTTAAGATGGGCCCCATTTCCATTAAAAGTGTAAGAAAAATGCTGAGTGTAATGGCAAGCTTAAAAACAAAAGAGGAGAACCAAGATGCGAGCAAAATGATTAAGCTTTTGCCCAAAAGAGTGACACAGTCATCACTCACCGCCTCAGCGATGAGCATATGTGCAACGATCACAGATCTGACTGTCTCCTTTTTAAGCCGCACACAAGGTCTTTTGAGCACAAGATAAGTATCACATGACATATTTATCTACATACTGCATAGCTTGAACGCAAGGCCTTCACATGTCTAAAACATTCTAATCACAGAGTACATTCTTTTTGGCACTTCTGAAGGCCTAAGCATGATTAAGATTATTACATCACATTCTTATATGGCAAGTACAAAGATCATACAGAAGAGGAATAAAGATGAAATTAAAGAACCTAAATTAACACAATTATTCTTTCAAAAAGCCTTGGCTAGTAAGTTCCACTGTTATGGACAGTTTGATGCTAGTATGATTTGTTTATGTCTTTAAGAATATGTTTACTGTCATCAGTATTTCCAAATCTCTTTGTCTACAATGCACTTTTTAGAGAATGGTCCTACAGTATTTTTTATTTACACACTTATTTATACATTTATTTTCAATTTTCTATTCCATTAGTCTGATTCTTTTGTATACTTCCAATTTTTGGCTAGTGCATCTTTAACAAACCCAGTTTCCAACTGAGATCAATATACAGTGATGTACACAGACATTTTGGGGGGCAGGTGGTCAGCCAAAAAAAGAAGCACTCTAAATAATGATAAAAGGAAATTTACATGCAGTAGCATGAATTTTACTGTATTTCTTTGGTATTTCTATTTTATTTTAATACCTATACACTCATGGAGATATTTAATACCCCACAGATTTTTACAAAATTACCAACTAACACAGAGACCATGGTCTTCATCAGTAATTATGCAAAAGCCTACGACAAAAAATGCAACTTCCACTGAAAAATAAATATCTCTTCAAAATAATAAAAAAAAATCTCTGCAAAAAACCTGAAAAGGCTTGTCTTTCAATAAATAAGATTCAAGATTCAAGATTTAAAATTTTATTGTCAATACTACTATACGTGCAGGACATACAGGAGAATTGAAATGGCGTTTCTCTCTTGCTTCATTGGTGTGCATTTTTATAAAAAGAAAAGGAATAAGGCTGGATTAAAAAATACAAGCACAAACAGCAACAGCAGCAGTCTATGTACAGTCTACAGTATATACCGTGATGCAACTAATGGCAGCCAGAAGGACTCTGACTGTGGTGATCTGAGCGCTGATCCCATCCGTGCTCGGGTTACTCAGTAGTTTCCCTTTTCTCTCCCATATTATTTTCTGGTTTTATTATTAGTGCCTTTCCAGGGCTTTTATTGTGACAGCATCACGGCCGAACTTCCGGCTGTCAAAGCCGAGGCGGCGCCGTGACAGCTGTTCGTGATTTCATTAATTACATTCCCCTTTTCCTGTTTGGTTCGTGTTCAGTATTTAAGGAAGCAGCTGAGGCTTACTCCTCGCTGCGATCTACATTCGTGTTCCTGGACTGGAGTCCCTAACCCCAGCTCCAGTCTTCCCTCTGTTTGGATTCATCTTTGCTTCAGCTCTAGTACGTGTATGTCCTATAGCGTTAGGTTCCGTCCTCACTACACCTTCACTTTTGATGTCAGTGTCTATTATTTCGTGTTCTAGTGTTATGTATGTGTTTTGCCCCACGTGGCTCTTTACTTCATTTTTTTGTTAAATAAACAGACAAACTTACTGCTGGCTTCTGGTGCCTCATTAATGCCCTGAAAGGGACATTCATGTCAGTAGATCGCAGCCAAGAGAGGTGCCAGCCTCAGTAAGTTTGTTTTTCTGGCTTGAGTTTTTTCCCTTTCTCCAGGTACCTGTGTGTTTGGAGTCATGGCGGCATCTAGGACCAGATATTCAATGAGCCCGGGGTTTGAGCTAATTCAGGCTCTGATGGAAATAGACGGTCTCCTGTCCAACGCCATATGTTCGCCAGCTCCGTAAACGCACAACAGTACCTTGACCTCGCGGAGGCTGCTGTAAAGTGCCATCCTCACCTGGCCGAGCATGCCAAGGGCATGGAGAGGATGGCCGAACTCGCGGCACTTCAGCGGAGGAACCGTGGGCTGGTGAAGAGTCCCAGCAGGAAGCCGAAGTCGGAGCCGACGGTGAGGCATCCCCGCTCCTCGCCTCAGGATCAGGTTCCTGCTACACATCCAGCCCTAAGTTCTGCGTCACCAAAGGGCAGTCTCCATAGGCAGCAGAGGAAGAGCGCAGCCGGGGCCCCCTGTGAAGAGGCACAGTGGGCAGCTGAGCTCTTCAGGGGCCGCGTGGCTGGTGCACGCTCTTCCTCCCATCCCAGTGGTATCCTAAGGAACGTGGTGGCGGTAGTTAGACTGGTGGAGGCCAATCCCAAACTCAGTAATTATCCTGAATACACCGAGCTGCTGGCCTCAGTTTCTGCGCAGCAGTGGCGCTTTCCAGACTTGAATCTAGCCTTGCCCTCTGCCAGAAGACACCGCCACCCTGCCCGTGATCAACCTCTGCGAGATCCCCGTCCGGATCCTGTCCCAGGCCTCCAAGGTAACTCCACCTCCCAGCCAGCTGTTTTCCCCACGTCACGACGGAAGGGAAAGACAGCAGCCTCAGCCTCTGGGTCATCCGTCCCTGCTGTTCTGTCAGCTCCTTGTTCCTGGACTGCCTCGGCTGCTTCTCCCTCCTCCTCAATGCTCTTTTAAGCTGCTGAGAGCCCAGCGAGTCCTGCTCTGGCTGCGTCCGTCATCGATCCTGTGAGAGCGGCTCCTCCTCGTCTTCCCATGGGGCCCTTCGTCACCATCCTTAGGGGAAAGGGGAGAACCAAGCCCACTGCAGCAGCCACCATCGTTCCCCGGGAGAACAGGCAAGTGTTGTTTCATTCTAAATCTCAGTATAATGAATTGCCTTGTCTGATTCTCTGGGGTAGAGCTCAGGGTTCACAGTCCTCTGAGCTCCCACCATCTGCTGCAGCTATAAACATTGAACCTGCAACCTCTGTGTCTCCTTCCCTTCTCTCCGAGCGTTCTCCGGTGCCAGGAATATACCGTCGGATGGAGGAGGAGCCTGCGGCCCTGGAGAGCCTGGTTCCAGTCTCGCAGCCCCGTCACAGGAAGAGGAGGAGGCCTTACTGTCATTTGAAGCCTGAGCCGATGATTAAGCGTCCCCGGGTCTCCGTGGAGGAGCAGTCGGCCCCAGCAGGTCACGGATCCCCTGCCACCACGCCGTGCGGGCCTTCGGCGTGTGCTTCAGTGCCAGGGGGTTCCCAGACTGTGAGGACCATCATGCCAGCTACAGAGCCTACTGCAGTCGAGTTGGAACCAGGATTGGACCTCCAGATCATTGAGCCTGAATCGTCGGAGTCCTGGACGGCGGTGAAGCCCGAGATCAGGCAAGTGCTCTATTTTGTCTTCCTGCTTTCTGTTCTGGAGTATTCTTGCCTGTATCTTGGGGAGAAGAGCCAGGTGCAGCCGTCTGCTGCATCCGAGCTCGTCTTGCTGGGCTCTGCCACTGCCGGTGATCCTGACCCCTGTTCTCCCTATCTATCCGAGCCTTCTTCCAGGGTCACGAGAGATGAGTCAGCTCCAGTCGTTGTCATCGAGGCTCCGGGTTCGTGTTTGGAGGTCATCCCAGGTGCTTTCCTGGCTCAATCCGGGTCCATCGTTGGTGCTGCGCAGGCCCGGTCCAGGTCCACCAAGGGTGCTGCGCTGGTTTGGTTCGAGGTCGGTGAAGGAGCTGCAGATCCCTTCTGCCTGACACCGGATTGGTTTCTCATCCTCCCCGCTATTCTCCTCCACCGGATGCCGCTGGGGTCTCACTTACTTGGGTTGGCTTCCCCTCGCTGTGCCTCTCGGTAGGGAGGCCTCCACCGAGCTCCCCACTCCGGTCCTGGTGGTCAAAGGACATGGGTCGGCCGCCTGAGAGACTGTTTCGCTGGTTCTGCGTCCTGGGTCGGCCGCCCGAAGGACTACTTCGTTGGTTCGGTGACCTGGGCCGGCCGCCTTTAGTACTGTTTTCCTGGAACTGGGACTTGGGTAGGCCACCCTAACTGTTTTTTTTCCTTTTGTTATGTAGAATCTGGATGCGGGTAGACTGCCTGAAATGCCTTTTTTTTTCCACTCTCTACCTGCCGGCGTCCCTGAAGTTGTGTTTTGTTTTGTTTTTTTTCATGTGTATTGAAGGGATTCTCTTTTCTTTGCCTGGATTACCATGTGTACTATGCATATATTTTTTGTTTGCTTATTCTGTAATACTTGAGGATTTTTTTTTTTCCTAGTTGAAGTGTTATGTGGTACTTATGCATTTTGAAGTGTACCTGTATTTTGGTTTTCTCTTGTTTTTCTTACCGGGTAGTACTTTACATATACTTTTTTGTTTATTCATTCTATTGTACTTGAGTACTTTTCTGGTTGAAGTGTTTATCTAGTTTTGGTCATTTCTGCGTTTAAGCCACGCCATTTTATGTTTAACCCATGTTGTTATTCGTTCTTGGTGGGGTTTTATTTCTCCCCTCTCTTGGTGTGTGTCACTTTAGACATTTTTTGGTTTTTTGTTTCTCTCCCTCCTAGCCTGTTTCCCCCTCTGCCCTCCCTAGGTCGGTCCTGGTAGTCTTCTAGGTTGGGGGTGGGGGGCTCTTTGGATGTTATGTTAGATGCCTGGAATGTTCCCTTTGAACGGGGGGTACTGTGGTGACCTGAGCGCTGATCCCATCCGCGCTCAGTATTTTCCCTTTTCTCTCCCATATTATTTTCGGGTTTTGTTATTAGTGCCTTTCCAGGGCTTTTATTGTGACAGCATCATGGCCAAACTTACGGCTATCAAAGCCGAGCCAGCTCCGTGACAGCTGTTTGTGATTTCGTTAATTACATTCCCCTTTTCCTGTTTGGTTCATCTTCAGTATTTAAGGAAGCAGCTGAGGCTTACTCCTCGCTGCGATCTACATTCGTGTTCCTGGACTGGAGTCCCTAACCCTGGCTCCAGTCTTCCCTCTGTTTGGATTCATCTTTGCTTCAGCTCTAGTAAGTGTATGTCCTATAGCGTTAGGTTCCGTCCTCGCTACATCTTCACTTTCGATGTCAGTGTCTATTATTTCTTGTTCTAGTGGTCTGTATGTGTTTTGCCCCACGTGGCTCTTTACTTTATTCTTTTGTTAAATAAACAGACAAACTTACTGCTGGCTTCTGGCACCTCATTAATGCCCTGAAAGGGGCATTCATGTCACTGACTTCCATAGAAGTAAACGATTAGTTTAGGTAAACGATTAGTGATAATAAACCCAGCAAACCTGTATTCAGACAGCTAGAGATGAATACCCGTAGTTGCATTTCAGTGCGGTAGTGTAGGTGCAGATAGTGACAGATATGATTGCACATGATCAGTAATGCAGTGACATACAGACAGCAGCAGATATGAAATTTGTGCAAATGGTTGTGGTTAAAGTGCAGAGACATACAGTATAGCAGCAAAAGTACAACAGAACAACAGTCTTATTGTTGGTGTGCCAGTCTTTCTGTGCCAATGTCTGAGGTAGTTATTGTGTAGGTGTTACCGTCTGGAAGGGGGAGTGAACAGAGTTCAGGGTCCTAATGGCCTGATGAACGAAGCTGTTCAGCAGTCTTGTGGCGCGGGCCCGGGGGCTGCAGTACCTCTTCCCCGAGGGCAGGGGGCTGAAGAGGGAGTGTAGGGGATGGAAGGTGTTGTCTGTGATGTTGATGGCTCTGCGGGTGAGGCGGGTGGGGTAGCTGTCGGGAGTGGGGGGAGGCAAGGGGGCACTGATGATCTTGCTGGCTGTATCCACTATGCGTTGTAGTGTCTTCCGGCAGGTGGCGGTCAGCTTCCATACAACACCGTAATGCAATTGGTGAGGATGCTCTCAATGGTGCCCCTTTAGAAAGACTGCATGATGTAGGGTGAGACTCGTGCTCTCCTCAGTCTGCGGAGGAAATGGAGGCGAGTTTGAGCCTTCTTGGTCAGTGATGTGGTGTTGTTGGTCCAGGTAAGGGCCTCAGAAATGTGCACCCCCAGGAACTTCGTGCTGCTCACTCTCTCCACAGCTGCACCATCGATGATCAGAGGTGGGTGTTGTGTGTGACCCCTCCTGAAGTTGACCACAATGTCCTTGGTTTTTCCCAAGTTCAGGAAGAGGTTATTGTCTTTACACCACTGGACCAGTTGACTCATCTCGCTTCTGTAGCTGGTCTCCTCGTTGTTGGTGATGAGGCCCACCACCAGCGTGTCATCCGCAAACTTGACAATGTGGTTGGTGTTGTAGGCTGGCACGCAGTCATGAGTCAGTAGGATGAAGAGCAGCGGGCTGAACACGCACCCTTGTGGGGCCCCTGTGCACAGTGTGATGGTCTGGGAGGTGTTGCTGCCAACCCACACGTTCTGTGGCCTCACTGTGAGAAAGTCCAGTACCCAGTTAAAGAGAGAGGTTTTGAGTCCTAAGTGTCTGAGTTTTTGAATCAGGAGCTCGGAGATGATTGTGTTGAATGCTGAGCTGAAGTCCAAGAACAGCATGCGCACGTAAGAGTTTTTTTAATCCAGCTGGGTGAGGGCTGGATGGAGAGCAGCAGCAATGGCATCCTCTGTGGATCTGTTTGACCTGTATGCAAGCAATAAATAAATAAAATGTTAACTCTTTTAAATAAATGAATATTTGCAAAAGAATTTAAAAAGACTTTCCCCCTTGGCAGCAGAATGAGCCAAAATCCTCCCCTCTGATAACCTGCCTCCTCCATCCCCATAATGTCTGTAAGGATAGTTTATAGAGGACAACTTAGTTTATCAGTGAAAGAATAGGAGCAAATGGAAAAGAAAATCAGGAAAATTCAAGGAAAAAGTGGAAAATTTTGGAGAAAGAACTTGATTAGGAAAGGTAACATGGTTATAATAAAATATGGCTAATCTATGGGAAAAAGGAGTAACAAATCCATCAGGAAAGCAATATCAGAAAATGTAAATGTATTTGAAAAAATTTAACCTTCTAAGAACAATGTTTCCAATGGAAACCTTAATAATTAGCCATTTCAAGTGGGAATGATTGTGGGGGTGTCCCAAAAAAGATGGGGGGTCTCCTAATTTATTCCTCACTATTTGTTAAGAATTATATTTTACAGAAACTTTGAAAAAAGTCTTTAATTCATTTTTAATTGTTTAGTTGTATTACATGAATCTCCCAGTATTTTTAACATTGATATTAAATTGTTATGATCTCTCGTGCGCCATTATGTGGCGCACAGAGGGCAGAATGAAAAACCCATGTGCAAGAGTAGTTTTGTGCATTTTATTGAACATAAATCACAAAACCATAAGTTCAGCAAACATTCATGATAAGCACAGAACGCTGGATTGATTGGCTTAGGGCCACCAGACATATATGGATACCTCCTGGATGCTCTACTGCCCAGGGAAGGGAAGGCCTAGTGCCGCAGAGCTGCTGTCGGCACAGGGTGAAAGGCAAACATAGACTTACGGTGCAGGAGCGATCCGGGGCAGTCTGTGCAGTCCGGTGGATGAGGATGAGGCAGGCTGACAGAGTAACGTAGGTAATGGTGAATAGCATACATGGAGGTACACGCTGCCGTGTATGAAGCTCATGTAATGCTCCGGCAGTCTCTCACTCATATCTCACAACATTTAAGTAGTCATAATACTAATGAGGAAAGAGCCTACCAGTGTGAGGAAGCGTGGGCTGGACATAATTGAAAACATGTGTGCAATAGTGAGTGTATGAACGTGTGAATGAGAATGAATGAAGTGTGTGCGTGTACGTGTGTGAAGCAACCATAATGCGGATCAGCTGGCAATACTGACAGGAGGAGGGGGTGTGCCCGAACTGTCAGGGAGCGAGGACACAAATGGCTCCCTGAAGTGCCTGATGGAAAATAAATAGAGAAGTGGGACAAAACAACCACAGGTCAGAACTGGGTTTGGAACCACCAAACCCAAGTTCATGACAGGGCCCCCCCTTCTAGGGGTGCATCCTAGACACCTCCATACCACCAGCTGAAACACCAAACACACCACTAGCCCCCCCCCCCCCTCCCAGAGACAAACAATTACCCAGGGTGGGAGGTGGGGGGAAACAGGTTAGGCGGGAAGCAACCAGTGAAAAATACAAAAAATAATATGCAAATATAGTACTGTGACCTTCCTAACAACCCCCACCTAGGACACTAACCCCCCTCCCAGGAGTCCAAAGTTCAGGGGGTCGACCAGAGTCCTAGGCCCCAGACATGGCGAGGGGTGACTGATCGGGTACCCTGCCCGAGTCCCAAGTCCAGCAAGCGGCCCTTTGAACAGCGTCTGGTGGCCTGCCCAGACCGATGGGCCGCCTGCCCCGAAGGCCAAGTCTTTCAGGTGGCCAACCAGTGTGGTGGAGCCACCAGGACTGGAGGGGAAGGTGGAGAGGCAGCCTACCCACCGGGGGACCTCGGTGGCCCAACCGAGGGATAGGATCCCCCCTGCCCTCCAAAGGTTGGAGCAGGGGGACAGTAGCACCCGCAATGGTCCTGGTCTAGGATGTGGCTGCAACCACGATGGTCCTGGTCTGAGACGTGGCTGCACCCGCGATGGTCCCGGTCTGGGACGTGGCTGCACCAGCAGTGGGCTCCGGCTAGAGCTCTGCTGCACCGGTGGTGGGCTCCGGCTGGAGCTCTGCTGCCCTGGTGGTGGGCTTGGGCTGGAGCTCTGCTGCGCAGGCGGTGGGCTTGGGCTGGAGCTCTGCTGCACCCACGGTGGACTCCGGCTGGAGCTCTGCTGCACCTGCGGTGAGCTCCAACTTGAACACTATTGCACCTGCGGTGGTCCCCATCAGGGACCTCATTGCTCCCGTGGTGGCCTCCCCAACGGGGAAGGTAGGGGTCTCCATGAGCCCCGGTGCTGAACCCAGATCCTCAGCGGCCTCTGGGGGGATCGGCTGCTCTCCGGCGACCCTGGCAGGGAGCTTCAAACCCGGATGGAGAGAGAAAGAGACCAAGTCAGGGTTGCTGGCAGCAGTAGAGCCTGGTGATGTGGCCCCAAGGGCTACTGCGAGCTGCCCCAGGTCCTCCTCGTCATGAGTCAGGCAGTGTGACATTAACATGGACATATGAGACTCTATGGAGCACACTTGCCTTAACTCGGGCTCCACCACCGTCAGGGACTCTGGCGATCTAGGGTGCACTGGCTCCATCAGTCCGTCAGGTGCTACACCCATGTCGACCTCTCCCAGGGCAGCTGGGTTCATGTCGTCGTCTTCTGTGGACGCCCCAGGTTACAGTGGCTCTTCTCCAGCAACCCTAGAAAGAAACTTGGAGAAGACGGGAGAAGGAAGATGGTTAGGGTCGCCGGCAGTGAAGGAGCCCGGCGAGGGGAGTTCGGGTGCAGCTGAGGGCTGCAACCAACTCTCCTTCCCAAGAGCCACCTTTCTGGTAGGAGTTTTTCCATGGCTGTTGGCTCTTATTCATCTGACTCTGCTCCTTTAACCTGTGGGGTGCCTCAGGGTTCTATTCTGGGTCCACTTTTATTTGCCCTATATATGCTGCCACTTGGTTCTATTATCAGCAAATTTAAAGGTGTGTCTTATTACTGCTACGCTGACGATTTACAGCTACTTTTCTCTTTTAAACCTGACCATGTCAACAATTTAAAAATTATTCATGATTGTCTGTCTGCAATTAAGGACTGGATGTCTTGTAACTTTTTGCAACTTAATGCTGATAAAACTGAAGTCCTTATTGTAGCACCTGATAATCTAATTCCTAAGACAGTTAATAGCATTGGTTCATTAAGCTCTAATATACGGTCTAGTCTAAAAAATCTTGGGTTCATTTTCGATCAATTGATGAGTTTTGATCAGCAGGTCAAACCTCTGACCCGGAGTTGTTTTTTCCACCTTAGTAATATATCCAAAATTAGGTCATTGGTTTCCTACAGTCAGTTAGAAATCATTATTCATGCCTTTGTTTCTTCACGTTTGGACTACTGTAATGCTCTTTTCACATGCAAATCCTCTTTACACCGCCTATAGTTAGTCCAGAACTCTGCTGCTTGATTACTAACTAGGTCCAGTAGATTCTGTCATATCACTCCTGTTTTGGCCTCCTTGCATTGGCTTCCTGAAAATTATAGAGTTGATTTTAAAGTTCTTGTTCTTACTTACAAAGCCATTCATGAAGAGGCGCCTTTTTATATTAGTGACCTGCTCCATCTACACCAGCCCAGCAGGTCTCTCAGGTCTTCTCATCAGAATCCATTGGTAGTCCCTAGCACTAGGCTCAGAACCAAAGGCAATAGAGCCTTTGCTGCTGTTGCTCCCAGACTGTGGAACGCCTTACCTTTTGAACTTAGATCTGCACCTTCCATTGATGTTTTTAAGAAGCAACTAAAGGCCCACCTTTTTAGCCTGGCTTTTTAATTAACTATGTGTTGATTGTATTTTTATGTGCTTTTATTGTCTTCTTCTTTTTTTTTACTGTTTTATGTGCCTGTGTTTTTATTTTGTTTTTTACCATGTTAAGCACTTTGTGACTCTGTCTGTGAAAAATGCTCTATAAATAAACTTATTATTATTATTATTATTATTATTATTATTATTATTATTATTATTATTATTATTATTATTATCTCTCCACAACTAACAAGAGAATTACAGGAGAGGTCACTTGCCTGTACTCAAGCTCCACCTCCATCCAGTACTCCGACGATGCTGATGCCGACGTCCCGGACCCGGTCAGCTGGAGGTCTGGTCCGGAGAGTGATTTTGCTGCAGCGGCCACCGCAGCAGGCGTGATGGTTGTAGCAGTCTTTGTGCCCCCGTGCACCGTCTTGCATGCCACCGGCTCCTCCGGTGTGGCAGCCGGGGATTGCCTCACCGCTGAACCTGGAGCTGGACTCTCCAGGAGCTCTGGTTCCTCCCCTCTCGGGCAGCCTGGTTCTGGAGCCGGTGAACTCATAGGCACACACACAGAAGGTTTGGGGAGGTCATCAGAAGAGTTACTATATCCCGCTGGGGCGGAGCACTCAGGGGACTGCAAACCTTGAGTCTCCTGGCCAGGAGGCAGGCAATATTGTTCATCAAAAGTGAGGGTAAAATGAGGAAAAACTTGCCTGTTCTCCTGGCTCTGGATGTCCCCAGTGGCCTCCGAGGCGTCTCCTCTCCTCACTAAGAATTTCTCCTCTATCTGAAGGTCGATGAGAGCGAGCAAATTCAGTCTCTCCTCCTCCGTCATCACATCTGCGGCCTGGGCGGCCCCCGGCTCGAAGTGTGGAACAATCACCGGAGGGAAGCATGTTCTCGTCTCTCCCTCTCGCGGCGCTCCTCCTCGATCAGGCAGTCTATCTGGGCGAGCAAACCCAGTCTCTCGTCCTCCGTCATCACGTCCGTAGATTGGGCAGCCCCCGGCCCGGAGGATGGAGCCATCACAGCCCGTGAAACACACTCTCGTTCCTCCTTCTCGAGGCGCCCCTCCTCAATCTGGTGGTCTATTTGGGCGAGCAGAGCCAGTCTCTCATCCTCTGTCATCACGCTCGTAGATTGGGCAACCCCTGGCCTGGAGGATGGAGCCATTATGGCCCATGAAAAGCACTCTCGTTCCTCCTTCTCGCGGCGCTCCTCCTCAATCCGGTGGTCTAATAGGGCAATCAACCTCAGTGTCTCCTCCTCCGTGATAGCATCAGGGGATGAAGTGCACCTAGTGCTGTTGGGATGGCACCGGAGTGGGAGAGCCGCGGGAGAAGGATGTCTTCTTCTGCCGGGAGCGCTTCTTCTGCCGGGAAGATGGCTCCCATGTTGGGGAGGCCCTCTCCAGCTCCGCGTCTGGCGGGGGAAAGAAGAAGGAGAGGATGCCATCCCCCCTAGAAATGATCCGGAGGCTGGGATGATGCCACCTGACGTCCTCAGCGGTGAGACGTGCCCACTGAACCTCTTCGGGGGATTGCGGACACTGAGCGAAGAAGAGCGCTTGCTCCAGCAAATCCTGGGCTCTCAGCTCCTCGTCCGTCCAGGTCACCATGTTATTGCTCAGGGGAAAAGAAAAAGGAGGGTGAAAAAGAAAAGAAAAAACACTCATCTACTCTGCTGGATTTTTTGTGACGCGCCAGAGCATTCTGTTATGATCCCTCGTGCGCCATAATGTGGCGCACAGAGGGCAGAATGAAAAACCCACGTGCAAGAGTAGTTTCGTGCATTTTATTGAACATAAATCCCAAAACCATAAGTCCAGCAAACAGTCATGATAAGCACAGAACGTTGGATTGATTGGCTTAAGGCCACCAGACATACAGAGACACCTCCTGGATGCTCTACTGTCCTGGGAAGGGAAGGCCTAGTGCCGCAGAGCTGCTGTCAGCACAGGGTGAAAGGCAAACATAGACTTATGGTGCAGGAGCGATCCGGGGCAGTCCGTGCAGTCAGGTGGATGAGGATGAGGCAGGCTGACAGAGTAACGTAGGTAATGGTGAATAGCATACACGGAGGTACACGCTGCCGTGTATGAAGCTCATATAAAGCTCCGGCGGTCTCTCTCTATTCTCACACGTTTAAGTAGTCATAATACTAATGAGGCAAGAGATCGCCGGTGTGAGGAAGCGTGGGCTGAACATAACTGAAAACATGTGTGCATGAGTGAGTGTATCAGCGTGCGAATGAGAATGAACGAAATATATGCGTGTACGTGTGTGAAGCACCCATAATGTGGATCAGCTGGCGATACTGACAGGAGGAGGGGGCGTGCCCGAGCTATCAGGGAGCGAGGACCCAAAGGACTCCCTGAAGCGCATGATGGAAAATAGAGAAGCAGGCCAAAACAACCATGGGTCAGAACTGGGTTTGGACCCATCAAACCCAGGTTCATGACATTAAATATCCATATGTCCAAATATGTTAAACACACACACACACACACACACACAAACACACACACACACACACACACAGAGGCTTATACAGGGTGTCCTAATTTTTTTCACGACTGTAAAAAAAAAAAAATAAAAAAAAAAAAAAAAAAAAAAAAAAAAAAAAAATATATATATATATATATATATATATATATATATATATATATATATATGCCTTCATTTAAAAACTGCATTTTGTGTTATTTGTGTTATCTTTGGCTAATATTTAAATTTGTTTGATGATCTGAAACCTTTAAGTGTGACAAACATACAAGAAAATGAAAAATCAGGAAGGGGACAAACACTTTTTCACACCTCTGTGTGTGTGTGTGTGTGTGTGTGTGTGTGTGTACATAGATAGATAGATAGATAGATAGATAGATCTTTTCTTGTAAATTTGGGACTTTACTGTTGTAAATTTTGGATTTTTTGTCTTCTTAGGAATGAGTGTGTGTGTGTGTGTGTGTGTGTGTGTGTGTGTGTGTGTGTGTGTGCATGCATGTGTGCATGTGTGTGTGCACGCATGTTTGCGTGCATCTGTGTGGGTGTGCGTGTGTGCATGCGCGTATGTGTTGGAGTTGCTTTGGCATTTGGAAGCTCTGGTTTTTCTCACAGAAATCTGTTTTTCTCACACAGCGGGGAAAATAAGTATTGAACATGTCAACATTTTTGTCATTAAACACATTTCTGATGGAGCCATTGACCTGAGATTTTCACCAGATATCAGTAACAACCCAAGTAACCCATACAGACAAAGAAATCAAGGCAACTGTGTTCACAAAACAAGTTATATTTGATAAAGTTGGATGACACAGGAAATAAGTGTTGAACACACAAAAAAAGAGGTAAAAAAAGGCATAGAAAGCCATGAAACCAGCTGAAATCCATTAGCATTTACAAAGCCTCCTCATCAGTGCAAATTAATTTCAGCTGGTTAAGTCCTGGCTGATAGCCTTTAAAAAGGTCTGTGATCAGATTGTCACACCACAAAGAACTCATGATGGGGAGAAGCAAAGAGCTCTCTCTAGAGTCTAGAGAGAGCTCTAAGGCTGAGAAGGTCTAGAGTCTAGACCTTCTCAGCCTTATTGTTGCAAAACATAATGATGACATTGGTTACAGGCGCATTTCTAAACTGCTGAATGTTCTAGGGAACACTGTTGGAACCCTCATTCAGAAGTGGAAAGAACATCATTTTACCATATACCAGCCACAACCAGGAGCTCCTCACAAGATTTCTGACAGAGGAGTCAAAAGAATTATTAGAAGAGTTATCCAAGGGCCAAAGACCACTCGTGAAGAGGTCCAGAAAGACCTGGAGCTAGCAGGTACTGCTGTTTCAAAGAAAACAATAAGTAAGGCACTCAGCCAACATGAGCTCTATACCCGCTCACCTCGGAAGACTCCATTGCTGAAGAAAAAGCACGTTGAAGCTCATTTAAAGTTTGCTGCACAACATTTGGGCAAGCCAGTAAAATACTGAGAGAATATAGTCCAGTCAGATTAGACCAAAATTGAACTTTTTGGATGCCACAACACACAGCATGTTTGGAGGAGAAATGGCACTGCACATCAGCCCAAAAACACCATACCAACAGTGAAGTTTGGAGGTGGGAGCATCATGGTGTGGGGGTGTTTTTCAGCACATGGTACAGGCATATTTCATATAATTGAAGGAAAGATGAATGGACAAATGTACAGAGACATCCTTGATAAGAACCTATTGCCATCTGCTAAGATGCTGAAGATGAAACAAGGATAGACATTTCAGCAAGACAACAGTCCCAAACACACAGCCAAGGAAACTCTCAACTGGCTCCAGAGAAGGAAAATAAAGCGTCTAGAATGGCCCAGTCACCTGACCTGAACCTAATTGAAAATCTCTGTAACAAACTGAACAGAGTTCACAGAAGACACCCATGGAATCTTCAAGGTTTAAAGACAGTTTGTATCAAAGAATGGGCTAAAATCTTTTCTGATGCCTGCACCTAGTCAGAGATGAGCTGGTGACTGAGAGGATGACGTCACATGCTGCATCAGCATTAGCAGAGGGGGATATGTAAATAGTGATCAAAACAACGTGTGAGAACTCCCTTGGTAAATAGTATGGCCTCATGCTAAGGGCTAACAACTCAATGTCCTTGCTACAGTGTTGTTCTTTAATCGTGATGTGCCCAGGGTTACACCATCTATCATTCATAAACACTGCCAATCCACCTCCTCTCCTCTTGCCACATTCTACTGTCCTATCTATCCACCATAGATGAAAACCCTCCAGTCCAATGTTAGCATCTGTGGTTGCGCGGTTACCCATGTTTCCGTGAATAGCATGATGCTAACTGCTCGGTAGGCTCTCTCATACCGGGTCAGAGCCGTTAACTTGTCCACCTTGTTTTGAAGCAACCTCACATTCCCCATGATGATGGATGGGAGAACAAGCTTGTACCTTGTCTTCCTCGCCCATCGCTTCACTCCGGCCCGGCACCTGTGTTGTTTACGCCTCAGTTCTCTCTGTGAGCACCGCTGGGCAATGGAGCACTAGCACTTCATCCCTGCTGTAGACAATAGACTTACAGCTCACCGGGTCCCCAGTCACAGATGAGGTGTCCATGGTATCTGTGGTGAATATAATTAACAAGAGGGAGAAAAAAGAGTTGTAACAAAAGGCGATTAATAAATAGAAGTGAGAAAAGAGTAGCTACTTCAAGAAAGGTTGCCAATCCATGCAGCGCTGGAAGTTGATCATTTGGGTTTGCAACTTTTGAAACTTAATTTGTAGTGGATATGTTCTTATTTACTTTTTGAAGCTGTACATTTCTCCTACTCTTCCACCCTTGTGTAAATGACGTTTTACAGTTTATATAAATGAAAAGAAGAAGAAGAAGAAGAAGAAGAAGAAGAAGAAGAAGAAGAAGAAGAAGAAGAAGAAGAAGAAGAAGAAGAAGAAGAAGAAGAAGAAGAAACTGGGCTCTGTAAATGAACACTTCTTGGCTCAGAACAAACAACAGGAATGTTAACTTTAAAAAAAATCATTATACTGTGGAGCGAGAAATAATCAGGCAGCAAGGTCCAGGTCATATCAGACTTTATTCAGCTCTCTCTCCATTTCTCTAGAAACACAAGCCACAAAAAGAGTAACAGCTCTCAGGCACCTCTGCTCTTAAATCATACCACTCAGTCAGCCTTCTCTGTGTGCTGCCTTAACATCAAAGCCTTTGTAATTCCCATTCTCTTTGTCACTGTTCACACCAACACACCACCCCCACATCCACAATACTAGACTTTGTTATACATGAATATGGAGCCAAGGACAAGGCCAGGTGTCGAACTGAACACAGGTTTATTAAAGAGGCTCTTTACAGCACAGCACTACCGTTAGGCAGAAATGGTGGCCAAGAGACCGTCCCTCCTGCCCACTGCCCTCTTATAGTCCTGGGTGGTGGCGGAACCGGAAGATGGAGCCACCACCCATACCACACAAATAAAAGTACAAACTATACACAACAGACTTTATCAAATATGACTATAATATGACCTCATTCCTAAAAATAATGAGACTGGGGACTAGTTATTCCAGGACATTTCATCATATGATGACAGTGGATGTGAATAAAGTGAGTGAAAATATTTGTACACATACTGTACCACAGTCCATTTTAGCAGCAGTTAACACAGGGAAGACAAAGCAATTAGAATGATGTTGAGGAGAGGTTTTCTTCATAATAAACTCCCTCTCTACTCCATAACAGCAGCTATTACCCAAAATGTATCACTGTGATGCCATCTCTGCGGACAGTGAGTGTGTTTGTGTGTCTGACGGGGTGATTGAGAATGAAACAATCATTGAGCCAACACAAACACAGCTGTTTTATTGTTGCGCTGCTCAGATGTGCTTCCACAGGCAGACGGAGAGTGTGTATGTGCACATGATCATATAGAGGGAGCGATAGCGGCCCTACCTCCTATCAATCCCCTCCTGTTCAAATGAAAAGCTTTGGCACGGTGAAATATTGCTCAAGATCCCCTTTGTCTCCTTTCTTGCTTATCTTTATTGTTTAGGGGGCTTTAACACTTAAACCATTTGGTCCGGACTTTTCAGTTTAGTTTGGACCAAAATTTGAGGTGTCAAACCTCCACTGTTTTTTTTGGGGGGGGAGCTTCTTCCATAAAATGGTTGCTGTTAAAAATGGTTCTGTATGCTCACGTTTGTTTCTTTTGTTAGCATTGGAAGAACACAAAAAGCAGAAAGTAAATTATTTCCACCCTCACCTTAATATCTGGTTTCATGCCCTTTGTAAGAAAAATTGATATCAATCACTTTAACAATCACTGTGTGTCTTACTCCTATGTACAGGAATTCAGGACCACTCATAACTCCTAACTGTGATAGATCTCTCAGATGTGAAATGTTCCTTCTCCCAACTGTTGTCGGATCTCTCCAAGAGTGCACATTGGGTCTTCACAACTCTCTGGATTTTTGCATTAATTTTTTTTTCTTATTAACATGTCTGTAACATGTTTTTTATGACATACGAGACATATCGAGAGCAAAATCACTTAAATGTGTCATGTCTTTGTTTTTTGCTGTGAAATTTAAGTTAAGCTCCACCCCTTGGAAAAAGGCAAGTTTAGATGGCGTGTTTTTGGTGACGTCACTATAACAGGTCTGTAGTGTTGACCCAGTCAGGTCTAAGAACTCTCTCTGGAATGACTGAAGTTAGCGTCCAGGGCCAGTTAGCATTTTTGGGCTAGCTGCTTTGAAAGCGACCAAAATTAAGATGGGTTTTACCATTAAACTGCCTTTAAGGTTCGATGCAGTTTCAGTCATTATCCTGGGCCACTGTGCATACAACTGGGCATGTCCTTCAACTGGTAAGTCTTCTTTATCACAGGATTTGTGCTGTTTAATAGCCACTATCAGCCTTGTGGCATGTGGGTTGGGCCTAGTCACCAATTTTTTGTTTATCAGTAGTGGGGTTCCCCTGGATGTACAACTATAGCGATGATCAGATGCTGTTGACCCTGCAGGCCAGCTTGATGTTGTTTGGAAGTTTATTGTGGTGCTTAATATTGTACTGTAAATACACTTAATATACACACTCTCTTCTGATAGAAGCAAACTTTGCATATAATACTGACATGTGCACACATGCACTGTGTGTGTTTATATACTTGCATATTTATTCCACCTAGCTGCAATGCTCCGTACTGTGGGTGTTTATATATTTACATATTTATTCCATCTAGCTACATTGCTCTGCACTGTGTGTTCATATATTCATATATTTATTCCATCCAGCTACAATGCTCTGCACTGTGTGTCTGTGTGTGTGTGTGTATATATATATTTTATAGTAATATGTACATATGTATATTAGCTGCTCTTGCTTGCTTGTTTTTTTTTTCTTGCCTTCTGATTGTTGCTCTGAGTGTTGCTATCCCTGTGCTGTTGCAATCCTGGAATTTCCCCGTTGTGGGACTAATAAAGGCTTATCTTATCTTATCTTACATGTAGATGCATTTACCTATAATTGTGTTATGCTAGGATCAAATTTTCATCAATTTATCCATAGTGTAGACCATATGGAAAATCCCTAATAGTGTTTATCTGGAAGTACTGTTTTGTTAGTTCATTGGTACATCTCATCAATGAAACCTCCTCTGATAGGTCATCGCTAGTTGTAGGTATAAAAATGCTGAAAATATTTCAGTGCTTTTGGATTGTGTCCTAAGCACAAATGTCACAGTTTCTTTTCAACTCTTCATGCTGGTTCCAGTGAAAATGAACTGTGGTAATCCATATTGCATCCCTTGTTTTATTGTTATTATTGCTAAAACAACCACTTTTACAACCACAGCTTCAGCTTCCACTTTATATTATGACCTTGGAGCCAGATTGCAACACCACCTGTCTAATTTTTTGCCCAGTCTTGCTCTCATTTATGTTTTCTGGTTTGAATATCAATTTTGATTAATACTTTTTCTTGAAGACATTGGGCCTCATGTCACGATCTGAGCACAGAGGGATTTCACGATGCTCTGTCTCTTTTCCTTTTGTTTTTCCTTATTTGTATAATGTTATATTTTTGAGTTCTATGCCTGATATGTTCTCTAGTTTGTTTTCACATATTCTGTATTGTTTCCTTGTATGATTTATTTTCCTGTTTTGCGTTCATTGTTGGTTTGTTATTTACATATTTGGATTTACTTGTTTTTATAATATTCATATTCTGTTGGGTTTTTTCTCTTTCTGGGGCTTCAGCTGTAAGTGGCACTTCCGGGTTTTTTGCTCTGTTGTGGGCGGTGCCCCTGTCAGCTGTCAGTCCCATCTTCTCCCTTTCATTACTCCCAGCTATTTCCGGTTATAATCATTGCCACCTCCTGCCTGCTCATGGTATCCGCACCTTCCATCAATTGTTTCATTTGTTTCTGGCCTTATTTAAGGGTTGTTTCCTCCCTCGTTGCCGGAGTCTCAGCTATCATCTCCACCAGAATCCTGGCCCTGTTCTGGTGTGCTGTGAGTTTCCTTTGTATATCAATTTGGATTTTCTATTGATACACTGTTTGGAATTTTCTGTTTTTGTTAATAAACATCACAAACTGCATTCAGCGCGTGGATCTCCGATCTCTGCCCCAAACGGCGATTCGTGACACCCCATGCAAGAACCCTTAGTACTAATAGATTTGTTTGTAAACATGACCTATGATCAATTTATGTGAACTTGTGGGATTCTCTAATCTGTTAGTATCTTGAAATGTCATAGTTAATAAAGTGACGTCGCCAAAAATGGAAGTTTTTTTTCTTGTTAACATGTCTGTAACATGTTTTTATGACATGCAAGACATATGTATCAAGAGCAAAATTATTAAAATGTCTCATGTGTGTGTGTGTTTTTGTTGGGTTTTTTTTGCTTTAAAGTTTAAGCAAAAAGTGTTCTCTTTAAACTGGAGTGGTGGCCTAGTGTCAGAGCACCCACCCCTCCATTGGGAGGTCATGGGTTCAAGCCCCGGCCAGGTCATGCCAAACACCATATGAAAATGGTACTTCCCGCTGTCTAGCTTGGTGCTCAACATAATAGAATGGGGGGGAGAAAAAGCTGTAACTCATGGACAACAGATGGAAATTGGCCAGTGGCTGCAATCTTGAAAGTTTACACTGACCCTGTTTACATGGTCACGAGTAAATTGATCCTTCTACCGCTTAATCCTTTTGGGGTCGTGGGGGCATCCCTGGCTGAGAGGCAGGATACACCCTGGACAGATCGCCAGTCCATCAGAGGGCCAACACAGAGAGAGAGACAACCATTCACTCTCACATTCATACCTAAGGACAATTTAGAATCCCCAGCTGATTCCAATTAACCTAACCTGCATGTTTTTGGCCTGTGGGAGGAAACCAGAGTACCCAGAGTAAATCCACACAGACACGGGGGGAACATGCAAACTCCACACAGAAGGGTCACTGATGGTCAGAGGGTGGGATCGAACCCATGATGACTGGGTGGAATCGATCCCATGACCTTCTTGCTGTGCTGACACCGTGCTAACCACTGCTCTACCATGCTGCCTGGAGTAAACCGATAAAGGTAATAAATGGCTTATGGTGTTTAAATGCAACGAGTAAATGGTTTATTGGGCAAATAAACTAGGTGTGTTAATCCGTTTTCTCATGAACCGATAATGGTCTTTAACTGATAAAGGTGTAGAGGGTTATTGTTATAACGTAAAAAGATTATTTAATTTATACATATGGGTGTGTGTGGAAACAAAGGTTTACTTCGGGACGACAACACACACACACACACACACACACACACACACACACAACTCATTTGGGGCACCAGTTTTATGAAGAAAATGATAAAAGCTGATTATATGAAAAAGGAAATTCTGGGTTATTCTAAAAAGGAACAGAGGTTAATAAAGAGAGATACTGTTTCTCTTTAATTCTATTGCCTTGATCAGAATCTATGAACTAGCTTTAACATGAGAAAATTTTGATATACTTTAAGGCGACGGACATCACATTAACTCAGCAGATAAACAAGGGATCTTGCTCAAGTGACCAGTCGTGTTGAGGTTTTCAGTTGGATCTGTAGCTGAAGTTTATTTGATGACACAGAAAAATATCTGCAAGCAGATATTTCTTCCCAGATGCAAACTGTCGGGAGCTGAGATCCCAGGACGCTGATGAGAGGCTGCTGACCGCTGATGCGTATGCCATGTGGAGGGAAAACATGGGATTTTTCAGCAGCTTTCCAGGGTCCAGATACTTTGGAGATCATTCAAAGCCTGATCAATGTCACAGAATTGAAGAGAGAAATCAAAAAATTATTTAAATCACAAAATCAGAGTTCTTATGATGTCGTGGTAACTGGGCATTGGCTGCTTTCAGTGGGAGTCAGAAAATTAGGATCAGTCTACTTTAAATACGGAGAGTTAAGGAAATAATTAGAAAAAAAGCTTAACAAATTATAAAATAGAAAAAAACGTCTGAGAAAAAAACGGAGTTTCACTTCATGTAAAAAAGATGAGCTCAAAGAAGAAAAAAAAACTTTCCTCAGACGCACACAGAAAGGAGATAAATTCAAAGCGGGAACATAACTGAACAACTAGGGAGTTTTTCCTCTTAAATGAAAGCCATTTCTTGGTCAAACACTTGACTGGCAGCAGGAAGAACCAATTATCGTCTATCGCGGGAGATTTGAATGGATTATAGTCCAATTGGGGAGAGGTTCATTGTTTGTAACTGACCAATAGAATGAAAAGGGGCATCATCCAACTGAGACTGGCTGGTGATTGGCTGATACCAGTCATATGACTTGCATAAGCTCCCAGCAGAAAAAGAAAAACACATATTAACCTGAAATTCATATTATATATATGTATAGATATAAGCTAAGCTAACTTCAGTGATTCATGACTAATTTTCATTAATCCTCCATTGAGCATGCACTTTCATTAACTCGTTTAAACATATTTTCAAACATGCAATACATTTCAAGTCAATGATTAAACATTTCAAACCATAATTGTCCACCACAGGGTTGGCCATATCTTTAAATAATGTCCTGAAAATTATCCTGAGAAATGAAAATCTTGAGAAGAGAAAGTTCATTTTCAGTGAAAAAACAAAAAACAAAAACAGGTCAGTGTTGACAGGAGTAACAGCAAACATACTCCTGTGTTGTCCACAAGGGGGCAATGTTGGGCTTTGGATAATTCTAGGAGACCGGAGAAACGTGGTTGATATACCTAGATTGTTTCCAACAGCCATTGGTAGATAAAACTGTCTGGTTGGGAAGGAAGTTTATTGATCACTGTCCAGGCCTTTCCTGGCATGAAGAGGATTTTGGGGGACTCCGTTCAAGACAGGAATGTGGCATGTAAATGGTTTATTTGGGATAAAGGGTGACCGGGAGGTCTTCTGTTCTGCAGAGACTGTTCACGTGAATTGGAACTCAGCTTTAATGTTACAAAGGTAATCGGATTACTCTGTTTACATGACATTTTGAATAATCAGGAACCTTTCTGTGTGGAGTTTGCATGTTCTCCCTGTGCTGCGTGGGTTTACTCCGGGGGCTCCGGTTTCCTCCCACAATCCAAAGACATGCATGTTAGGTTAAATGGTTGTTCTAAATTGTCCCTAGATATCTGTCTCCTATAGGCCCTTAGAACAGAGGGTTAGTACTAGTGAAGCGCTTTGAGTGGTCTTTGAAACTGGTTCCAAGGTTGTCATAGCCAGGAGCAGCACTGGGGCTAAGCTCCCAGTGCTCATAAAATGCTCCTTATGGCGTGCGTCTCGAAAAGCCTCTGACAACTAAGTCCAACTCCTAGCCTGCCCGTGTGGTTTAGTCTCTAAGCCCGGCGGAACTGCTTTTACTAATAGGAGAAGGGGCGAGGGCGGATCTCTGCCGCCTTAAAACCAGATGCTTCGGGTAGATGGTGGCTCGTTAACCTGGGAAGGTAGCCCATCTAGGGGAAGGTAAACCCTGATCTCAAACCTCCGCTGCCTTGCGGCACACCCGGTCACGGGAAAGGCTTCGGGAGTCAACCCTGAGGAAAAATCCGGAGTCGGAGTCCCTAAGGCAGTTCTCTGTTGTGCTTAACATCGTTCTGGCAGCTCCTGCGACGGCGCTGGTGCCAAACTGTAGCAGCCCTGCTGTATCTTTGGATTCATCAGTGACGTGGAGAGGGGGGACATGCTGCATGGGCAACATCTTGTCCTCCATATCTTCCTGCCCAGGCTTGAATCCTACCAACGCCAACGCTGGAAGGTAGAACACCGGATCACTGGAGAGGACACTCCAGCTTCGCCTTTGGCGTAGACAAAACACGGGGAATGACAGGTACCGGTTATAAGCCACCGCTCAATTGGCGTAGAGCACGGCGTCAGGGGTTGTTCCCGACGGTGGGAGGGATCATCGGATCTGACTGGACAGCTACCGCCCGCCTCAAGCTGGGCAGCCCCCAGCCAATAAGGTGTTGTCCCGCCACAGCTTGCTTTCCTCATTGGGTGCATGGGGATGAGGAGAAGTCCGAACAGCAGGCTGAGAACCTTCGCACCAGGCAAGACAAAAAAACAAAAGAGACCAACTCTAAAACTGGGAACTTGGAACGTCCGCATTATGATGACAGGACTCTCTGCTAACCTCAAGGACATCAATGACACCAGGAAGACTGCCATCATCAATAATGAGCTGAAGAGACTGGAAGTGGATATCACCACTCTCCAGGAAACACGGTTGGCTGACGCAGACACACTGAGAGAGAAGGATTACACGTTCTACTGGCAGGGAAAGGGCAGCGACGAACACAGGGAACACGGAGTGGGCTTTGCAGTGAAGAACACCTTGCTGAAGATGGTGGAACCGGGCAGCAATGGCTCTGCACGACTCCTCACCCTCCGCCTGAACACCACTCAAGGCCCAGTCACCCTCGTCAGTGTGTATGCCCCAACACTGACAGCCACACCAGAGGCAAAAGACGAGTTCTACGAGAATCTCGCAACAACTGTCAGGATCATCCCCAACTCTGAACAACTCATTCTCCTTGGAGACTTCAATGCCAGAGTGGGTGCTGACCACGACTCCTGGCCCTCCTGTCTTGGACCATTTGGCGTGGGCAGAATGAACAACAACGGACAGCGGCTGCTCGAGTTCTGCACATATCACGATTTGTGCATCACAAACTCGTTCTTCAAGACCAAGCCCCAACACAAGGTTTCCTGGCGACATCTGCGCTCAAAGCACTGGCACCAGCTGGACTTGATCCTGACCAGGCGCACCTCACTGAAGAACGTGCTAATCACCCTTTCGTTCCAGAGTGCAGATTGTGACACAGACCATTCATTGGTGTGTTGCAAGGTCAAGCTGCAGCTGAAGAAATTCCATCATGCTAGAGAGCCTGGAAAGGCACGGATTGACACCAGCAAGATGGCCCAACCAGAACTTGTTGAGCAGTTTGCCTCCACCTTTGAGAAGGAACTTGGTGTACCACAAGAAGGAGAATCTGTAAAGCAGAAGTGGGAAGAGCTGCGAAACACCATCCACCGCACAGCCTTGGCTACCTTTGGGAGGAAGACCTCGAAGTCACAGGACTGGTTTGATGCCAAGTTGACCGAGATGACCCCCGTCATTGAAGCCAAGCGCTCAGCACTTGCTGAGTACAAGAAGTACCCAAACAAGAAGAATCTCCAGATTCTCAGGGCTGCGAGAAGCAAAGTTCAGCAGACTGCTCGGCGCTATGCCAACGAACATTCAAACTGCTGCCATAACAGGGAACATCCGTGGTATGTACAATGGCATCAAGAAAGCACTTGGTCCAGCTCAGAGCAAGACGGCCCCCCTCAAATCCTCCACTAGAGAGATGATCACAGAAAAGAATAAGCAGATGGAGAGATGGGTGGAACACTACTCCGACCTCTACTCCAGACAGAACACCGTGACACCGTCAGCCCTTGATGCCATCGACTGCCTGCCATTCATGGACAAACTTGACGCCGAGCCAACCATCGACGAAGTCAGCAAGGCCATTGATAGCTTGGCCGCTGGCAAGGCACCCGGCAACGACGGCATTCCCCCCAACCTGATCAAGCACTGCAAGACCGCCCTACTGCTGCCATTGCATGACGTCCTCTGCCAGTGCTGGAAGGAAGGTGCCGTACCACAGGACATGAGGGACGCCAAGATCATCACCCTCTACAAAAACAAAGGGGAGAGAAGCGACTGCAACAACTACAGGGGCATCTCCCTCCTCAGCGTTGTTGGCAAAGTCTACGCACGAGTTGTTCTCGTTCGTCTACAGAAGCTTGCCAAACGTGTCTACCCCGAGTCTCAGTGTGTCTTCCGTGCTGAGCGATCGACGGTGGACATGATATTCTCCATCCGCCAACTCCAGGAGAAATGCAGAGAACAGAACATGCCCCTGTACGTCGCCTTCATCGACCTCACCAAAGCGTTCGATCTGGTCAGCAGAGAGGGCCCTTTCAAGATCTTGCCAAAGATAGGATGCCCACCAAAGTTGCAAAGCCTCATCGAATCATTTCACACCAACATGCAGGGGATAGTGCAACACGACGGCAACGTCTCAGAGCCATTCAACATACACAACGGAGTGAAACAGGGCTGTGTACTTGCGCCAACCCTCTTTGGGATTTTCTTTGCTATGCTCCTGAGGCATGCCTTCAACACAGCAACAGAGGGAATCTACCTGCACACAAGATCTGACGGCAGGCTTTTCAACCTCGCCCGCCTGAAAGCCAGAACCAAAGTACACAAGGCTCTAATCAGAGACATGCTGTTCGCAGATGACGCTGCAGTCGCAACCCACACACAGCAGGAGCTTCAGACCCTGATGGACCGCTTCTCCCAGGCATGCAAGGACTTCGGGCTTACCATCAGCCTGAAGAAGACTAACGTCTTGGCGCAAGGCATGGAAGCACCATCAACCATCACCATCGATGACTACGAGCTGGAGGTCGTGAATCAGTTCACGTACCTGGGGTCCACGATCAGCAACAACCTCTCCCTTGATACAGAGATCGACAAGAGGAGTGGAAAATCAGCCTTCACACTTGCTCGCCTCACCACACGAGTGTGGGAGAATCCCTAACTCTCTGTCAAGATGAAGATGGCAGTGTACAACGCCTGCGTCATCAGCACACTGCTCTATGGGAGTGAGACGTGGACAACATACGCCCGGCAGGAAAAGAGACTGAACTCCTTCCACTTGCACTGCATTCGCCACATCCTGGACATGTCCTGGCAGGACAAAGTGCCCAACACAGAAGTTCTGTCCCACGCCGGCCTTCCCTCCATGTTCACTCTACTCAGGCAGCACAGGCTCCGCTGGCTAGGCCACGTTCACCGTATGGAGGATGGCAGAATCCCCAAAGACGTCCTCTACGGAGAACTGGCGACTGGCAGGAGAGACGTTGGCCGCCCACAGCTGCGCTTTAGAGACGTCTGCAAGAGAGACATGAAGGCCCTGGAGATCAATACAGAGTGCAATGGACTGCTCCAAATGGAGAGGCACCCTGACCAGACAGCTCAAGGCGGGTGAAGAGAGACTGACTACTGCAGCAGATGAAAAAAGGACCTGCAGGAAGAACCGCCACAGACCCAGCAGCACGGAGACCACCCACAAGTGCGACCTGTGTGACAGGGACTGCTATTCGCGCATCGGCCTGTTCAGCCACAGGCGGTGCTGTTCCAGCAGAGTAGACGTTTAGGATTCTCTTCCATGGTCATCATAGACTGACGGAGGCCGACGACGGTCTTTGAAACTAGAAAAAGCACTATATAAGTACAGGTCCTTATCCCTTATCCTCGTAACTCCAGAAAGCTGATTATAATCGGTTTACTCATGACCATGTAAACAGGGTCACTGTTCATCAACCTGCATTGTCCTTAAAACAGCAATTTACAATTTACTTAAGCCCTGCCCCTAAAAAAATGCAAATTTAGACAAAGCACTTTTGGTGACTTAGATATGTACATCCAGTGGCACGTGAGTAGCGTTGAGCCAGTCAGGACTCTCTGGCCTAACTGAAGATAGACTCTGGCCAGTTAGGATTTTTTGGGCTAATAATAATAGGTTTTACCATTAAACCACT